>OZ026626.1:55851942-55876942 GCA_964020975.1 Hermodice carunculata
CACCGTAACTGCCGAAGCACATTTTTTTTTTCACTTTCCTTCGTGAATGAGCACCCCATTGCGCCCCACCCCTGAGATATCGTCCTTGCTTTGTTGCTGTAATCTACGTGTGCCATTAAGTGATCCAGTATGAATAAACATGCTCATAATGGTTATTTGGTGAATCGCTGTGTAGGTAGGCAGGTACATAATTATCTTGATTGGGAGTTTTTTTTTTAAATTAAAAATGAAATAGAAGATGCTGCGCATCATTGTAAACCCTAAATTGCTACCTGATATTTGAACAAAAACCCGATATTTTCCTTGTGCCATAAGACACAATGTTTGTAACACACGTTTCCATACATATTTTCTGACAAACATATTTTTCATGTTTTGTGAAATCGCGCTTACAAGTAGATATGACCTTTTGCCTTGAAAGTCACAACGTGTTATGTGTACAGTAAAGCCTGTCCTGAAAGACCATCCTGTGTTTTACTAAATACATGTAGTGCCACTGTGGGGTCTCAAGACTCGTGTTCTCTTGTAGGAGGTAAATAACACAAAATTTGTACAGTACCTTGAAAGGTGCACATTCTAGGCAGGTACGTTATCTGTGCGAGGAGGTCTTTCAAGACAGGGACCACTGTAGTATGGTGTAACATGTTACCTGGTGTATTAATTAATAGAAAATTAAATGACCTTTTTTTTTTTGACAAAAATCGTTTGGAGCAAAGTGCATATTTGAAGCCCGGTAGACATAGTTTAATTTTACCAGACAATGGAAAACCAATTAATTGCCACCAATTACTAGAATAATATTTTTCAAACGGTTATTCTTTACAGTATAAAGCCTGCACTTGTTCGTTTTGGTGCTGGTTTATTCTACATTGCCGCATTTCAAGCCGCCAACATGTTTCTGCCAGACGAGTTCCTATACAGTGAGGAGTTTGAGGTAGATATATACGTCATTGCGACTATTTTTACCTATAATTTGTGTATATTTTTGTTTCATTAGTTCTGTACCTTTATTTCGATGTATAGTTTTTATTTTACCCGTTATTACAGGGTTTTAAAAAAAAATATTAATATACACTAGAATCATCCTGTCACACATCCATTGAAGCATTCAATTCTTTCCAGATGATTTTGTGTCATGTTAACTGTCCACGGTGTGACATCGGGTAATAATGGCTACTCTCCTGTAGCGTAACAATATCTGTGGAACCGTTGCCACATTTTATCCATTCAAACCGCATCTGCATGGTCAGTCTCACGTGCCTCTCCGGTGCCGTCAGCTGCTGAATGAGCAAGATGAGGCGCACGATATTTAGTAGTGCCCCCTGGTGCGGGACATTAGAAACAGAAATCAGAAACACACTTTACAGTACCCTCTGTGGGATATTCACGTACACGCAATAAAAAACAAAGAAACAAAACAAAATGCAGGTTGAGTCACGAAATATTATTGAACTTGGCTGGATTTTTATTGATGTATATTGTATGATATTTGACTTTATGCTTTGGACCGGCAAATTCAATACTACTAATACTACTACAACTACCACCACCACCACCACCACCACCACCACCACCACGATTGAAGCTCCTCTTGCATTTCCCTTTGATCATCGCTTCAGGTTAACAGTGAAAAGGCATTCTTAGTCTTTTGAAGACGTCAAAGAGTGATTAAAATATGTTGAACAACACCTGTGGTGTGTTTCCTTATTTCATTCATTTCACATTTTGAGTTTAATATGAGGACTGTAGCAAATCTCTGGTACGAGCAGGGCAGACCTTTATACACGAGATATTGAATGCCACCTCCCCTGAAAAGTTTAAGATGGGTGGGGTTCTCATTCAAGTTACCCGACTCTATATGAGGCAAAAGAAAAACAAAAAAAGACGAGAGAAAAAAAACAACAACCAAACAACAACAACAACAACAATAAAACAACCCAGAAATCGCCACAGTGAAGAATCGGTTTTGGTGGGACAAAAGCTACAACGGATACATACATTCGATGCTGTATATAATGGCAGTCTGTCTGTGCGACTGTCATTTAGTATATGACACAAACTATACCTGCCTTATCGGCAGCAGGTGCATGATAAAATTACATGCTGTAATTTTATTATCTGTCCAGTTTTGGACTCTGTCCACACCTTGTGCCATTTTTTTGACTTTTTTTATTTAATGATAGTTCTGTATTTTATCTTGTTCCAATCATCCCTGTATTATTATGCAATTCATATGTTCATCATGATTCACACACTCTTTATCTCTTCGCAAGTCTCAAGTACAAAAATTATTGAACACCCGTATGCAAAACTGTCGGTCTCGCGCAAATACCATCCAAGGGCTGGCGGGAGATCAGTGCTGCGGCACTGAACCAGTAACCCTGGTAAAAGAACAAATAAATAAAATTTAAAAAAAAAATCTCTGTCCGTGCACATGCCCTGGTGTTGCTTTCTTGCTGTATCTAGCAGCTCTGTCTTCTGTAGGCTCTCAGAACTCTATGACAGCACCCCCCCCCTTCCTCGATGTTTGTTCATGCCAAATAAAAATGGCCCCACACAAAGGAGCCGATGACTCGATATATATATATATATATATATATATATATATATATATATATATATATATATATATATATATATATATATATATATATATATATATGTATGTATATATATAAAACTGTCTTGGGTGGTTTATGGGCAATTATACACCGCCCACAATATATATATATATATATATATATATATATATATATATACACACACACACACACACAAAGGAATAGGTCCTACAACCGGTTTGTGGGTTATTGCCTATTGTCTGCGGGTCAATTGTACTCCTCAAACCGGACTATGGGCAGTATATACCACGTATAGATTACCACAGTTTCTGGGCATTTATAGGTTCCCATAATATCTGGGCAGATTTGCTTATTTGTACATTTCTGAAACCCCCTAGGTAGCACATTGAATTTAAGACAAACATGGTTTATGGGCATTTTTCAACTGCCCTTAAACAGAACAACTGCCCAATTGCGATATTATACTCCAGCCGCTTGAGGGTTCTTAATGGAAATATTCTGTTGTAAACAGATGATAGGTGATTTGAGTGCCTATGACATTAATTTGTATTGCTTTTCTTTCGGGATCTTTCACAAACTGTTTCACACAAAAAACAAACAAACAAACAAACAAACAAAATGGAATGGCAAATTGAGAAGTGGTCAGACGGAATTTTGGGTCAACACTTTGGTCAACACATTAAGTTGACATACGCTAGGAGTTTGGTGCTCATAACGAGAGAAATAAGTGGAGACGGAAAGTCAGTCTCGCAATGGAAGTCTGGTGAGGGTAACACGTCTTTTCCTCTTCAACAGGAACTGAGCGTCATGCAGCGTTACTTGACCGTCACAGTCTGGGCCAAGCTGGCACTTTATAAGTATCTTGGAGTCTGGCTTCTTGCGGTGAGACTTTTTGACACAATAGTCCTAGGCGCTTGGTTAAAAGTTTATCTTCGCAAGTCTCAAGTACAAAAATTATTAAACACCCGTGTGTAGAACTGTCGGTCTCGCGCAAATATTGCATGCATAATTATGTATGTATGTATGTATGTATGTATGTATGTATGTGTGTGTGTGTATGTGTGTGTGTGTGTGTGTGTATACGTGTGTGTTTGGGTATGTATGTGTTCAAAATTATTTGTTTACACTCTTCAAAAAGGTGAAACGCATGAACTTAAATCCATACACGCCTCTTTGACCAATTTTAGTGGGAAAACCGCTTGGCCTTTGATCCATACCATTCTTCTTCCATCACTTTTAGCAGGAAGGCGTTGAGCACTTTTGGAGCTGAAAAACACTATTCTAAAATGGAATTTAATGTTTTGGTTTTCAGATATCATTTCTAACCACCCTAAACACCAACTTTCTAATTTGTGGTACCATTCAATCAAGCTAACCTTTAAAGACGCGTTTAGCGTCAAGCCGCGCATGTTTATTTTTCCGTACATATATCCCAAACCCTGGATGGAGGATAGTGATAAGCATGGAAATGCATCACAGCTCTGACACGTACCGAGTTTATTTCATGCGATTTTTTTTTTTAATTCCAGGAAGGTGTATGCATCCTCACAAGTCTCGCATACAACGGAAAGGATGAGAATGGGAATATTCTGTGGGATGGATGCAGAAATATTCATATCATGAAGTTTGAGATGGCCCTGTGTGGGCCAGATATTATCAATTCCTTCCACATCAGTGTTCGCAGGTGGATTCATAAGTAGGTATAATCAGAAATTGAAAATTGTAACTTAGTTTAAGAAGTAAATGTAATATAACACTGTGCAAAATATGATTCCGGCAGAACTACACTATTATTGAACATAACCGATATTTTCCTGACATTTTTTCCATCCTCGATGATTTGGATTTTTTTATTCATAACTAGTTTGGAAGATGTCGAAAAAAAATTAATACAAACGTAATTTTTAATTGTCAAAAGTTTTCTTTTAACTTTCTAAACCTCGCCTTTTTCATTTTTTCTATGTGCTAATGTATACAGATGCAAGTTTCCTATGAAAAAATTAGTCTTGTCTTTGATCTTCTGTGATTAACCAGTGAATGCGTTGCACATGTTTTTTGTGTGTATTTGCAAACAGGCACAATGTTTGCATTATGTAGCATCTGAGGTTTGTTTTTATTTCACATAAATTGCAGAGACAAGCATTTTTGTACACAACCTAGCTTCAAAAAAGTCAAATTTCACCCCAAAAAAATCAAATAGTACAGAAAAATTCCTTGATATAGTATCAGCAAGATACAGGATTAATTGCGTAAGGACTACCAACAGCGTAACTTAAGAATATCCGTTGGGTTAAAGTCGCCTTTTTTTAGGCTTTTGCTAATTGGATGGCAGTGGCGGGAGTCTTGGATTTATATTCAGATGCACAAGTAAAGTACATGGCCGTATTATTTCATAGCAGGTCGATGTATGAAATATTGTCGAATTGAAGGGCATGACTGGACGGGGAAGCATGAATGTGCAGCCTACACTGAAACATTTGTTTTAAAACCATGTGGTTTTATCTCATGATGCGATGCTTTCAGGTACATTTACAAGGTGGTGAGGTCAGGCCTGACAGCTGACCTGGCACGGGTCATAACACTAATGTATTTGGCATTATGGCATGGATTGTCATCCGGGTACTATATGGCATTCGCCATACAGTTCTTTGGAGTCAAATTTGAGAAAGAAGTAAGTACAGTTTTAGCAGTACTACCCAGTGTCAGTAGTAGCGCTCTGGGGCTTCTCGTGACAAGTCGGCAATTTTGCGCAGTCTGGAATTTGAAATTTTACTCACATAGTTTTATCATTAATACTGGAAAATAGATCCTCGCACATATTGAACAACATGCGCTTTGGAACACAAAATTTAAATTTAAATAATAATAATGATAATAATAATAATAATAATAGTGATGATGATGATGATGATGATGATGATGATGATGATGATGATGATGATGATGATGATGATGATGATGATGATGATGATGATGAACAAGCAAGTAAGTAAGCAAATAAATGAAATAAATATCAGAGAGAAAAAATAAAAAGGCTAGTTTTTAGGAGGATTTCTGGAGAAAAAAAATGACAGAATTTTTAGGTGTTTGGGTGTTTTGAAATTAAAAACTTTTAATTAATCACTGGAAATGGGAAACTACACAATTTACAGCACGCTTACCGCTACTGTGGACCTGATATCGCAACTCTTAAACGGTCTACTGTCGATACTGAATTGCTTGAATGATACACTTAATATAATTCTGAAAAAAAAAAAATATCTCCCAGCACTCAACACGTGCGTCCGTTATATTCCTGTACACCCTGTCCCGGTCTGAAAGCTCAAGCATTTCCCGTGTTGACAGCCGTACAAGGGCAATCACCGTTCATTCTCCTCCAAATCAAACAATTTCGTCTGGTGGTACGAAAGTAAATAGTCAGTATGATGCATTGAATTGTGCTTTTACAGCTTATTGTACATATAAATAAAGTCTGTATGCTTGGCTGCAGAGCCACCTAAAGGAAACCAGAGCATACACAGGCCTTCATCGTAGGCTACTTCAGTTGCGCTTTCTTGTATTCCGCAAATTTTTTGCTTGTCTTTGAAACTCTGTGAGAGAGGGGCTCTGTCTGTCTAAGTCTTTGTACTGTGACGGAATGTACCAGTCTTAGTTTTTTTACAATATGCCACATTCTTTCAGACATTTTGGCCTGCATTATGTATCAATACAAAAAGCTTATATTCTTTGTCCGTCGTTTGAACTCAATGACGTCATTTCGTGAACTGGTTTTCAGAAATATGTACGTATCCAAGCATAGAGAAAGTGAAACCTCACATTCTTTTGTCACCAGGTCTAGTATAGTCTTTTTTATAAGTGTAACAATCAGCAAAAATTAATTTTGCCTATGATGAGATTTTGCCTTAATAATATATTCATAAGCGTGTCTTTGAAAATAGGCTTATAACCCCCCCCCCCCTTTTTTTATTATTATTTTTTATTTTTTTATTTTATTTGTCTCCGTTTATAAAACCTGTGCGGTTTATGTCAGCACAGTTGAATTTGACACGCTCTTTTAAACGTTTTAGTCGACGTGATGTTGTAATAGTTTCTCATATCTTTTGAAAATATTGATTGGGGCTGTGCAGACCCTATAGGCACAAAAGTTTGCCGGATAGATGCGATGCTGTGACTAAATTTTGTTGGCACAACATCTCGGCAAAATAGCACTGTCAAATCCAACTGGCACAACAGCTGGGCGAGTAAGCAAGACTGCGCCCTATTGACACAACAGCTAGGCAAAGTAAGTACGCTTGAACCCTGTTTGCAGAACAGCTGGGCGAATATCAGTGGCACTGAGCCCATTGCCACAGCACCCGACCAGATAGATGCTGTGGCCAAAATCCTATTGCCACAACAACTGGGCAGGTAAAGCATGGTAAAACTTTATTGGCACAACAGCTGGGGAAATAAAGCAGAGTTGAACCCTTATGGTACAAAAGCTGGGCAAATAAGCGCCGCCGGATTCCATTGGCCCGTAAACAGCAGCTGGGTAAATGAGGCACTGTCGAACCTTTTTTGCTCAACATCTGGACAAATAAGCATGGCCGAACCCTATCTGCGCAGCAGCCAGGCGAATAGACGCGGACATATTTAATCTCTCATGTGGGTATTAAGTGGAGAGAATGGTGACGTTCATTTAGTGGAGGACATAAATCTCGGTGTGATACTTGACTTCAATATTTTTTCGTCTGCTAGGCAACAGACTGGATAGCCCGAATACCTGTGGTCCAGAAGTTAAGGAGATACAGCTGGTGTGACAGTTTGCGATGGATACTAAAAAAAATCTACCTCCAGGTGTCGCTTGGATACTTTGAGATAGCTTTTTATGTAATGACGTATCAAAAATGGGTGAAGGTAAGGTCTTACTATTTCAAATTGTTGTAACATTCATAGTTTCTTGCCTATTTGTACATTTTAATTGGATCGCCCATCAGCACTCTCAACATAAGCGCGTGTTCATCAACACTGAATGGGCACACATACTAAAATTAGCGTAGTCGTCGTGAAACTCAAGAGGCATGAAGTGTCTAGCATATATTTATTGTCCTCCCTGGATGGTGAGAAATCGTTTTACATAGTAATGGGCAACATGCAGAGAATTTGTCATTGGTTAGCAAGGTTTCAAGTTCACAGAGCTATATTGCTGAAAGCTGCACTGTCAACAGCAAGTTGTATTTTGCAAATGCAAGTCAAGTTTTATTGCCTGAAAATCACTGTATTCTGGGCTAGCGCAAAGCATTAGCCAGTTAGCCGCCGGCTAAAAAGGTGTGAACTGGCTAATAGTTTTTTATGATCAATTAGCCAAATTGGCTAAAGAATGTTGCACATATAAATTAAGATTGTACACTTGAAAATGTGGCTACAAGTTCACAATTTATTAGAAGATGATAATTATACCTTGATCTGGTTGTTTTTGGCAAGTAAAATATTCTTGATTTTTTAACCAAAAGCGGCTCATGCAATATAATTCCTAGAGCTAGCCCCAAGTAGTACCTCCAAAATTTAATTTGGCTAAGTCTGGCTAATAAGTTTTCAGCTCAGCTAGCCAGACTGGCTAAAGCTAAAAATTTTCTGTGCATCTGTTAAGAGCCTGTGCTACAGTGTATGTATGCACGTATGTACGTCTGTCTGTATGCATGTATGTGTATGTATGTATGTATGTATGTATGTATGTATGTATGTATGTATGTATGTATCAGAGACCAACACACTCATCACTCTTTTATATCCGTACAAAAATTTGATTAACACTGAAAATGCAATGAGTTTTGTGTTCTTACTTATATGAAGTTTTGTCAAGAGTTGAATCTCTTACTTGTGATTATACATAAATGAATCTAGTAAATATCTTGACATTGACTCCAACCACAGTGACACCAGATATATACTGGCTGAAATACTGAGCTGTACATGTTTCTAAAGAATGGTTACATTATGTGTTTTATTCTCAAGCTTCATAATTATGCGTGCTTTCATGTCACACCACTAACAAAGTATGTGTTACCACTATGATTAGTTTACGTAAAGACCGTGCCCTATACAATGCATTTATCTTATCTGCACTATTATGGACACGATGGCTTTCCTCAGAAAATTGTTGAATGTGTTACATATGTATGTTTTGTGTGTCAATAAAGACTACTACTATGTATGTATGTATGTATGTATGTATGTATGTATTCGTGTATGTATGTATGTATGTATGTATGTATGTATGTATGTATGTATGTATGTATGTATTTATGTATGTATGCATGTGCACAAGGGGCCATCGATGTCAGGAGGATTCACGAAATATTGTTAAAACTTGGTTCAGTTGTTATTGATGTATATTGTATGTTATTTGCCTTTATGCGTGCTTTGAACACATTAAGTCAATAAAGTCTACGATTACTTTACTACCAGGAAACATTTTATTTGCACATGCAGGTATTTTCTTCACTTTACTGGTTCTTCCACGTCGTTTTCCTTACTTGGCCACTGGTCAATTTACTGTTAACAGTCACATTTGGACCTTGTCATCGGCCCAATAAGGAACAAATGAGGTGAGTCAGTATTCTGTTCAACCGGGAAGCCATTTAGGCTCCTTGGTTCAACTTAAAAACTCTTCTGATGCTGGTTTGCAGACTGCGGCAACAGCCTCCCTCCTTGCTGAGGGAATCTGTTGACAAACAGCATCACTTATTCTTTGTCCGGATGCAGGTTGATACTGTTGCATGCATGAAATGTATTCTTTTGAAGAAGATGACGCTGGAGTCATTAGAATTAGGCGAGTTCAGATATTATAACCAGCGGGCAAAGGCTTCATGTATGATAAGCTAAGTCACAGTATCGGCTGAGTATGTTCAGTCACAGTTTGACCCCTGATCAGGTCAGAGATCATTAAGAATAAATTCTTACGATTTACCATAGAAAATAACAGTGCCTAAACAAAAATTACGAAAAAATGGTTTGGCAAAAATTTTTCCCGACAAAAATCTCTCTGGTGTTTCTCATTGGTTGCATTGAATATTCTGCTGTATATGAAAATAACTCCACAATTTGCTAAAACGGTAAGACTGGTACTGGGTGCCTGGGACACTTGATTAAATGAATAGGGAAAGGTCACTTCCTGTATCTGATGTGACCTGTGATCCACAGTCTAAAAAATAAGTGGAACATTACCGCGTGAACCATAAATGTGTGACCACGTGGAAGTTAGATGTTGCATCATATGGGTGTCCTTGACTAATTTTTCAGGATCATATAGAGAATGAATAATGTTTGGCGCTTGTCATCAGATAATATGTCAGCACATCATTAGGCCCATGGACCTCTTTTCTTTCGATGTTCCATTCCTTTCCTTCCATTTCTACCGTCTTTTTTCTTTTTTTCCCGTAGTCTGATTCCTGTCTCTTCATTTCGTCCTTTTTCTTTTCTTCTTTCTCTGTCCCATTTGCCTTTCGCCTTTTTTGGCTTCCTACCTTCTTTATCTGCTATCTATATTCCCTATATTTCTTCCTAATTTATTTATTTAGATGTTTCATTCCCTCCCTCCATCCCCGGTTTTTTATTCTATTTTCCATCCCATTCTCTGCCTGTCTGCGTTTATTCATACACCTCCTATTTTTGTGCAAAGAAAATATCAATGAACGCTTAGCCTATCTGTCGTCGTGATTTTTCAAGAATTCACGTAAAGGGGGATCCCATTATGTTTTAAGGTTGTCCGTCTCTCTGTATGTCTGTGCTACCATCCGATTCCACCAATTATTGGTGAACACAATGTCTCAAGGCGTGCAAAACACTTGAAACTCAAATTTACCTCATTTGTAACTTGAAATATGTTCGTTACTTTATCACATTTTGGTGACATTTATCTCGTTTTCAAGGTCACAGAAACCATATATGTGCAAAGGTCGATGTTTTCTAATGAAGTGCTTCCAGTTAATCACGTTTGTTTTCCCTTCTTTTTCCAGAGAAAAGAAAACCGAATGATACTCTACGATGTGCAGGAGCAGGGCTTCATGCTCAGGAACTTACATGAAGTACAAACGGCTAACAGGGTGCCAACAGCCGTGCCTTTATTGTGGCGGGATGCCTTGTACCACCTCCGCCTAAATTGGAGATATTCATATTAACTGGGAACCTGTGCTGCCAACTAGGCTGCAGCAAAGAACTTGATTGAAAGGAGGGCATATTCATGCATTAATTAACAGGGCCAAATGAGCTATGATAAAAGTAATAACTCTAGAAATCAAAACACTTGAGAAACATTATTCATCAAGTTTTAAAACATCAAAATGCGTAACATATTTAGAAAATTTCATTTGTTTGGTAGAAAAAGCGTCATTTCTCTATGGTTAAGTAGCCTGACCGGTGCAAGTGCCCTAACAAGGCGAAGGCATAATTCTGTTGCCTAGGAACTGAGGGACCAAACAGGTCTGCTGTTAATATGCTTAAATGTGAATACCAACTATTGAGTCAAACTTTCAGGGATAGACCATCAGCTGTACCCAAATCTCGGTTTTCTGTCAGAGCAGAAAATGCTGTACCCAGGCAGAAGTAATTTAAGTCAGCCACCATGATATCCTCTGCCATGTCAAAATGGAGGTCGACAGTCAAGGTACCACAGCTGTGCCATAATTGAAATCGGCGGGCAGGACCACCAGCTACTGCACGTATATTTGCTGGGAACTTATTTTGCATTTGTGGGCAATATATTTATTTAAGATTTCGTTTGTCAAGCTATTGCAATTTTATCTTTTAATATGTTATCATCCAGTTTAACTGATGATATTCTAACAGATGTTTATATAAGGAAAGGAGAGTAGAATTTGGTGATAAATTATTCAGATGTGAGATACCAGATTTATTGCTTTTCAAGTCCCGTCAGAAAGTTTATGTACACTTGATTACCGGGTTTTGATAGCCAAATAGTGTAAATATGCAGGTTCTCATTAATAAGTTTTGTATGCCCACAGTTACCTCGGTGTTTATCATTCTTATGCTCAAGGATGAAAATTAATCGGAGGACGGCAGCCGAACACATTCAGAGTAACATGCATAAACAGATGCATTTATAATTATATTTGCTGCGGAGCTATTATGATGATAGTAGGGGTGTCATATAGCTCATCAGTTGTATATGGTCTTACATCTGGGAGTCACGTTTAACTTACTGGTTTTCATTCAAGCTTCACCAAAAAGAGGCCCTGTGATTTAGTGATGATAGGTTAGTATTCTTTCGATAAAGGGGTGTAATTGTTTGGATTAAAAGTGTACGTAATGTTGCAAGTGTATATCAGTGAACCTAATTTACTCTCTGTTCTTAAGAAAGGAAATATTGATACAATGTTGGTTGCCTCCAGCATTTCTCTTTTTATATTATTGATCTCCAAAAATAAAGAACCCAAGTGATCTATATACCACAGAATCCTGGGCGATAATGTGTGCAGCAGTTTGCATGTCAAGGTCATTATTTTAATAAATAATTTTCTCTGTGAGCCTTTATTTTGATCAAGACAATTATACTTTTTCAGTACTCCTAAGTCGTATAAAATTCTTTAAACACTCACTGCCGAAAAGGCGTTCTCTTTCTGGGAAATGAGGTAAAAATCATTATATCATTTGTGCGAAACGGTGAAACAGTATTTGTGGTTCACCTGAGTGATGTGAAGTCATTAAGTCATTTTTTTTCAATGTCGAAAAAGTCTTTGCTTTGCCTCTATTTCATATGAAATTCATTAAGTCATTTGAAATTGATACAGAAAAATGTATTTCAAATTGCTGTGCCTGAATGTATTTTCCATGATTGTGGAGACAATGATTTGGAATCTCAATAATTGCTCCTCGCAAAAGGTGTAGTACACTTTGTCCATTTTTTATGTAGACAGCCACATAAGCATGTTAATTCCATAGGTATGCTTTCCTATTTTTCCGTTCAGTGCACGGAAAGCAAATTCACTCCACACTATTCTTAAGGTGTGAATCAGGTAATAATGCTTCATGTATCAAGAAAAAATAACTTTCTTTCATCGGAATGGTGAATTAAGTGCTCAGAATCATGGCGCCATGGTTGAAGCCACTGTTGGTATGTGAAGCCCACAGCAAAACTGTAGGTTTCATATATACAAGAACGCATGTTACATGTTGATTGACGGAACGGTATATTGATTGATTGATTGATTGATTGATTGATTGATTGATTGATTGATTGATTCCACGTGGAACATGGCACAGACACATACGCACGTGCGCGCGTACGTGCTTGTACGTTATAAAAAGAACCTTGGATGGCGACAGGACGTCTGGCAGAGTATATGTTTCCATGGTGGTCCGTCCTTTGGTGGACTTGTTAGTAACAAATAAATATGCACTTGATACTTAAGCTTCTCGCCAGCAGTGGAAACATTAAGAGATCATGTGAATCTATTCCCTTGATATGGTTGGTGTATATCAGGGAGACTATACTTGGAAGGAGAAAGTTGTCCCAAAGCGAGTGTTTCCAAACTACGGAAGGAGAAAGTGATCCCGAAGCGAGTGTTTCCAAACTGTTCACGTCAATTTTTCTTTCCTTCAAAATTTGGAACTGAATAAAATTATTTCGTTTGCTCGTTGATCTCAGTCGTTGAATTTTTTTTCGCGGCAGAACTACTGATACGTAATCTAAGGATCACGGTATTTTATGAGGATATATGGGGGCCTAGATTGCTATATACGGCTCTCAACCTGGAGGGGGCTTTGTGACGACCTGGTGAACTAACACATTAATTTAGGCGACCTACAATCCATACAATAAATTAAGCGACTTCTTGTGACCTCACTTTGTTTAATATTTCTGACCTGAAAAAGTTCTGGGTCATTTTTAAATGAATAATGCCAGAATCCACTATTATTAAGATGTAAGCCAATGTGCCAGTTTAACCCAGTGACGTCATATCAACAATACAAAAAAACAAAACAAAAACAAAAAAACCAAAAAAAAGCAAGAACAAACAAACCCAACTAGTGACGGTTTTGGAGAAGTGCAAAAAGCAAAAAAAAAAATTTTTATATATATTGCAGTGCCACCTGTTTAACAATTAACGTTTAGGAGCCCCCGGGAGTGCGTCAGTGCAATTCCGAAGCAATTGACCAAGCGGTTTTGGAGACGTAAAGTGTTTTTAATTTAACTAAAAACAGAAACAAAATATCATCAAATCCAAACATCAATGCAGCCTTACCATTTCAACAACCTGAGTAGCGACTCACCCAAGGTAAATCTCGCCATGTTTGAAGAGAATATGGCTCTAGATTTTGGACAAAAAAAAAAAATGTGAAGTTTAATTGCCCTCCCCATTGACTTTCATACTCAAGAGAAATTTATGCTTCAACGATAAGTACCCGATTTGAAAAATCTGTTGAAAGTCAAGGTAATGCCACATAATGTTCATGGACAACTTTGAAGTTCCCACAGGGAATATTTCTACAATATTCCAGCACAATCTGAGGAACGATCTGGTAAAGAAACTGAAAATAGCAAAAATACACAAATATTCATTAAAAATAGGGGAAAAGGAAAAAACGCACAGCAACTTAAGGTCTAGGGATCTCCAGAAGTATTCCTATGCAATTTCAAAAGATATGGCCAAGCGATTTCGGAGACTGTTTAAGATTATGCAAAAAAAAAAAAAAAAAAAAAAAAAAAAGGTACACACACACAAACACAAAAATCATGGATCGAAAAATAGCTAGACATTTGAATAAAAATGGTAGAGATTTTTCCAAAGTAAATCCCCACCAAGTTTGAAATGGATATGACTGGCAGTGTCGGAAAAGCCAAAAATGTGAATTACCATGATTGCAATCCCATTGACC
Source organism: Hermodice carunculata (assembly GCA_964020975.1). Classification (NCBI taxonomy): domain Eukaryota; kingdom Metazoa; phylum Annelida; class Polychaeta; order Eunicida; family Amphinomidae; genus Hermodice; species Hermodice carunculata. The sequence goes on from OZ026626.1 coordinate 55,866,402, forward strand.
TGCATAGTAATCAATAGTAGTGTATTATTTACCGATTAGTGTCCTAATTGAAAGATTCGCTAACAGTCTGGCATCCACACTAGCATCGCTTAGTGAACACTTTATTTTGGTTTGGACTTTCCACAAACATTTCCACCAAGTTTCAGCAAAAGCTAAGAGGCAGTTTTGGAGAAGTCGAAAATAGCAAAAGGAGAAATCGGTAACAGAAAGAAGCAAAATCACAGCGCCAGCTGTTGATCCAATTTAAGTTTCAAAAGCACCTGAAGTTTCCCTATGCAATTTCAGAGTGAAAGTACAATAAAATAAATATCTGGAGCGTGACCGTTTAACAAAATCGCTTGAGATCTACCCAAGATATACCCCCTTAAGTCCGAAGTGAATTTGGACAATGCCTTAGAAGAAGTTGAAAATGTGAATTGTGGACGGATGACCGACAGTCATAAAAGCTTTGCTGATCGATAAGTCAGTTGAGTGTAATATGAAAGTTTGGATCACAATGCCGAATGACTGATACAGTACTCAATAGGAATGTATGCCAAATATCATCCATCTTAAGCACCTTTTATAGAGGCCCGCCTAAAGTGCCTCTCTACCAAGTTGGAATTAAATCCACTAAGTTAAAAAAGATTGAAATGTTGATTTTGCAGTCATTGACCTTTCACGTTCACTCAAGATCTAAAGTAAAGCACTAGAAAAAGCCCCAAACCTCATAGGAATGTTACTTTACATTCTGGATCTAAGCATCTAGAAATCACTATTACCCAGATGTTAGACAATGTCACTTTAGTAAAATGAGGCAGTAGCAGCCATCAAAGTTCAAAGTCACGTATCTCCGCGAATATGTGCAATATCCTTACAAAATGAACAAATTTGATTTTCATAAAGCATAGACTAAATTCAAATTAATGCGTTTGAAGAATTTTCTGTGCGTTCATACTGGAGAAAAGTGAAGAAGAGATCTACTATAGAAAAAATATTTTTAAAAAATTCAGAGGGCCACATGTTGAATAAATTATGGTCTTGAGGTACCAAGAAGTGTTTTTATGCACCTTCAAAGCAATTGCCGTAGTGGGTTTTTTTAAACATTTGACTAAAAATGAAAAAGAAGCATTAAATTTTAAAAGATCACTGGACCATGACCATTGCGATATAACCAGTAGAGACCCAACCAGGGTACATTCCTAAGTTTGGAGTAATTCTGGACGACGGTTTTGCGTCGAGTCGAGAATGTGAATTAACAATGCAATCCCGATGACGTCACATAGTCATCTTTGTCTTCATCTTTCACAAGATGAATTTCCAGAAGTCAAAAACAGCAAACAAGGACAAAATTCACCAAAAGAAAGAAAAATATCGCACCGTCATATGTTAAAGAAACAGGTTTGTGACTCCAACAGTGTTCTGATGCAATTTCGAAGCAATTAGTCAAAGGGTTTCGGAGATCCTTTAAGATGTGGCCAAAAAAAGTGTACAAAAATTAATTACAAAATACCAAATCCAAATCTGGCCATATTACCAGAAGGATCTGACAGCTTACTTGTAACCAGGCGTATAATGGGTGATGAGGGCATCTGCGTGTTGGCGGGCTAGATTTTATGCTGAAAAGCGTCCACCGATACCTAAAAATTCATTATGTTTGGTGAAAGAGCTGTTATACAGAATGTCTAAAAGTTTGTTTCATGTATTCTGAAAGTAAATTCTACCTGGATAAATTCAGTCAGGAATCAAATTTATTTAAATTTATTATATATGCTGACGATACCACACTATGTAGTACTATAAATTTACTGAAAAAACAAGATCAAAATAGTGATTTTTCTCAAAGCATTAATGTAGAGCTTGATAGAGTAAGTACATGGTTGAAGGTAAACAAGTTATCTCTGAATATAACGAAAACAAAATTTATGTTATTCTATAAGCCCTTAAAGAAAGTTTCTATTCCTTATCTTGAAATAGATAAGGTAAAAATTGACTGTGTGGATGAATTTAATTTCTTGGGTTTAACATTAGATAAAAACATGAATTGGGGTAAATTCATACAGAAGATTTCTACCAAAATCTCCCAGAAAGTAGGCATTTTAAACAAGCTAAAAAAGTTTCCTTTCAGTCAAAGTCCTCTTAATGCTATATAACTCATTCATACTTCCACATTTTAATTATTGTATTCTTGCATGGGGATACAAAGTAGATAGACTTTTCTCTATTCAAAAACGAGCAGTGTGTATCATAAATAAGGCTGATTTTAATGCTCATTCAGAACCAATATTTAAAGGCTTGAAGTTACTAAAACTTCAAGACATATATAAACTACTGCTCCTAAAATTTCATTACAAATTAAAAAACGAGACATTGCCAGTGTATTTTAGAAACTTTCCACTTTTTCAAAACTCAAGTGTACGTGATTATAACACAAGAGGAAGGAGCAACATATTTATAACTAGAACTTCTCGGATCTATGTGGATCAGTGTATAAGGCATCAATTTATTCATAATCTAAATGACACACCAGATATGATTAAAGATAAGGTTAGTACACACAGTATCCAAGGGTTTTCAAACTATATAAAAAATTATTATCTTGAAAAATATGAAAATGAATGTCATTTACCAAATTGTTACATTTGTAATTCTGTAAGGTGATTTTTTTTAAAGCGGAGTGATTTAAACACACAAACTAGAGACCCAAATAGCATTTAAATGATAATATATATTCCATCAGCTGATATAGACTTTCAATGAAAATTATCTGCATAAAGATAAATTAAGAGAAATTAAAATGTGGGTGGCTTGTGTGATAGCGGTCATTATATGACCTTAACACAAGTCTCCCAAATCAGTATATGTATATTGTTATATATCTCAAATATGTTTATGTATAATTTGACTATTTCTGTATCTTGATGCAATGTATGTATTCTGATTTGAATAAAAAGATTCCTGATTCCTGATTCCTGATTCACTTAAATTCAAAGTCAGACATGAACAGATCGGGATTCACCAATGTTACTTGGTAGATAAAAATAGAATTTTGTGCAATGGTCAAGAAAATATTGCAGTCGCTCCCCGACCCTCGAACGCGCCCAAATTATGTCGTGGAAGATGCCATACTGACTAAATCTCACACATGATTATCATCAAGGAGCCTATATTGGGGACCCAACTAAAGGTTCCTTGTTATCATAGAGTACATTGCCAAGCTTGCATTCGCCAAACTGATATTCTGGAGACTTGGGCCAAATGGTTAACATACACTGTATCATGTATATCAGTTCATCTTGGCTGCAATAAAAGATTAACCGCCTCTTGGACTTTTCATTTGAATACCACAAGGATAGACAGCTAAACTTACAAAAGTTAGTGGAGAAAAGTCGTCTATTTTGGTGCCTCTCTGGTCAACATACACTGTATCATGTCTATCAGTTCATCGTGACTGCAATAAAAGATTAACCACCTCTTGGACTTTTGATTGGAGTATAGTACCACAAGGATAGACAACTAAACTTACAAAAGTTAGTGGATAAAAGTCGTCTTTTTTGGTGCCTCTCTACTCAAATTATGGATTCAAGCTCACAATCAGCCAACCTGGACAGTCTACCATCACATGTCAATGGGACTCCTTGCCTCTATCTATTTTATGGTGACTTGCAGGATTTAATGGAGGAGCATACTCTTGTGTTGCCTCCTAAGCACCCCCCCCCCCCCCAGACTCGCTATTGTTTTCTTATGTGGGCGCTCGTCGAGCGCCCACATAAGAAAGCAATAGCGAGTCTGGGGGATGCTTAGGAGGCAAACTCTTGTGTCGATATTGCCAAAAAGATTTATGTACATTATGTACTCATTTAAAGGCCAAGAAACATTCATTTTGTTCCATGGAGAGTCTGGTGAAAGCATTTGTAGAACAGAAAGTGTCTGCTTCACCCAAGATCGAACCAACCAACCACACCAAACAGTAGTGCGCGCTCCACACGGAGCCAGCCAGGCCAGCACACAATACCCGCTCCCGGAATTCTTTTGTTGGTGAACTAAATATTATAGGCACTACAGACACTGACGACATGTCAGAAATGTTGTTAATGCCTCAAACCTTCAAGGGTATATCTGACCAGGAGAACCAAGGCTTCATAAATTAATTTGAAGCTTATGTTAAATTTAAAAACAATTCTGATGCGCAGCAGACCTGTGCAAACCTTCCCACTGTGCCTGTGGCAATGCATTTTGCTGCAAGATGGAGCGTTAAACTGGTTTGAAAATCTGAAGGCTACAGATAAGCAAAATATGGTTCAACACAAGAATTAAGGTATTTCTAGAACGATATGGTCCTGAGACCCATACTTCCTACCACCAAGTGGCCTAACTATTCCAGAGAACACCACAACCTGGTGAGAAGGTCCTCAGTTTATATCGCAGACCAACAGACATTGCTAGCAATACTTCGTGATCTAGCTGATACTCTTCGGCCATTTGTGTTACAACACAACTCCAAAGATTTAGCTTCGAGGAAGCATATGCCAAAATGATTAGAGGTGTGGCTCCAAGCAGCATACCAACAACTGACACTACATGCAGTTTAGGCAGCAGTCCATGCAGGCTCTGAACAGCAAACTTCCGACCACCAAATGGCCGAACTATTCCAGAGTACACAACAACCTGGACTTACGTGAGGTTGAAACATCAACATTGGTATACTCAAGCATGTCTGCAGGAACCAGCAATCCCAGAAGCATTGCTCTAAGGCCATCTTTAGCTTCCCTGTGTATCATCCTGGCTGGTGACATTCATTTCAATCCTGGTCCCACTAGGTACCCCTGCATTATGTGTGAGAAGCCTGTGCGTTCCAATCAAATGGGGATCCAGTGTTACATGTATGATTCATGGACCCATGCTAAATGTGCCAATATTTCAAGGGAGGAGTACCTATTTTAGCTAATGACACTTCCTCGTGGTCATGCCCCACCTGTATCGTGACCAGTCTTCCATATAGCAACTGTTCATTCATATCTGATCCTGATGGAGACCGCCTCATGTTTGATATCCATAGTGATACATCAGGTCTATCTCTGGATAATGACATTTTTAATTCTAACTTATCATTTGACAACAGTGACTTTGGGACACAACCTGATCATTTTGAGTGTTTTAATTGGAGAGATCTTCATTTTATACATTTAAATGCATCCTGTCCAAAATGGATCAGTTAGTTTATTTAGCATATCAGACCAAAGCATCCATTATTGCTGTGACTGCGTCATGGCTGGATGAGTTTGGTCCAGATGAAGAGATTCAACTTTCTGGTTATATTGTTAAACGTAAGGACAGAAACCGAAATGGTGGTGGTGTTTGCATGTATATAAAAAACACGCTTGCATACAACAGGCGTACGGACTTGCATCAAGGGAATTAGAGACTGTCTTTGTTGATGTATTGCTTCCTAAGTCAAAGCCAATTTTAGTAGGCACATGTTACAGACCACCTAATGTCTCAGGATTTTATGATAATCTTGAGTCTGTGTTTCTCGACTCACCAACTTTTATTCAGCGAGAGTTATTTGTTAGGATATTTTAATACAAATGTTGCAGGACAATCAAATAGTATTTTGAATGCCTTACAAAGTTTCCAATGAATGTTTGGCTTGGCTCAAATCATACTAGATCCAACTAGAATTATAGATAATACATCCAGCATTATCGACCTTATACTCGTCTCCGATGAGGACAAGGTTTTCCAATCTGGCACGATTCCTTTTGCAATGAGTGACCATATGGTCACTTATTGCACAAGGAAACTTTTCAGAGGCCAATCTTACCAGCATAAAACATGTCAAATCAGAAGAATGAAACACTATGATAAAAACGCTCTCCTCACTAAACTAAGAGAGATCGACTGGTCTGCTGTTTATTACAGTGCAAAATGTAAATGATGCTTGGTGTGTATTCAAGACTCTGTTTTTAAACGTTCTAGATACACTGGCTCCAGTTAAGAAAGTACGTTTAAAGAACAACAGTGAGCCGTGGTTCGATGGTTATTTACTGAGTCTCATAGGCAACAGAGATAAAATGTTTGTAAGATTCAGGAAGTACAGAACGAGTGAGTTATATAATAATTATAAAGTTTTACGTAATCAAGCACAGCGTGCCATAAAGAAAGCAAAAAAAGATTACATATGCAATCAAATTGAAGAAAATAGACATTCCCCAAAGAATTTGTGGAAGTATATCAAGGAGTTGGGAATGCCTTCAAGAAAAAGGGTTAAAAATGTTAATATTGGGTTAAGAGATGGCACGGATCAGGTGATAAATTTTGACAGTAGCTTCGTGGCAAATAAATTTAACCATTTTTTTTGTAACATTGCTGCTACTTTAATTGAGAAATTGCCAATTAGAGAGTTTGACAAACAAAGTATCATAGATTTCTATGGTTCTAGAGGAGTAGTCTTGGAGTTTTTTCAACTTAAAGAGGTTTCGGAGGATGTTATATTCAAACACCTATCAACTTTGAATATCACCAAATCTACGGGGTGCGACAACATCAGAACCAGGTTCCTTAGGGATGGCTCCGATGTTGTTGCCTCATCTCTGACTTATATTTTCAACCTTTCTATAAGATCATCGGTTTTCCCTGATGATCTCAAAACGGCCAGAGTTGTCCCTTTGTACAAGAAAGGTGACAGAAACAATGAGAAAATAATTCAGTCATTCAGAAAATAAAAATGGAAATTTGAAATTTTTATATAGAAAATGCCTTTTCCTCTCTCAGAGAGAGAAAAAGATGGTATGCTCAGCACTTCTTCAAACCAGTTTCGACTACGGCTGTAACATTTGGTATCGTGGTTTAAAGAGTATTTTAAAGAAGAAATTACAGACTGCGCAAAATAAACTGATAAGATTTATCTTGGGATTTGGCGGCAGGCCCCATATTAGTGCAAAGAACTATATTGACTTGGACATACTTAACGTAGCAGGAAGGGTGGACTACCTCACTGTAGCACATGTCTATGACATTTACCATGGCACAGGCCCCTCCTATTTGAGAAATGCAACTAGGGTTGCTGATGTCCATAGTCATAATACCAGAAATAGTATTTTAAATTTTATGGTTCCTGCTGTCAAATTCCAGGGAAAGCTAGAATTTATGTACAATGGTATTAAAGTGTGGAATGCACTTCCGGATGAGGTGAAGTTGAGCTATAGCAAGCCTATCTTCAAGCGTAAAGTTAAGTCTCATTAAAGTGTGTGTGTCAGCACACACTTTTCTGTTTTTCTAGGAATTCTTTATTTCTTTCTTTCTTTCTTTCTTCTTTCTTTCTTTCTTTCTTTCTTTCTTTCTTTACAGGCAAATTTGTCCGACATTTCATTTGAAAAGTATAACACGTAGAAACTCCAAACTTGGCACAATTATACTTCTATAGATAAAGTCTGGCCTTTTTATAATGAGAGGTCATGCTTTTCAAAATTATGCAAATGAGGGCTAATTAAAGTTTTTAAATCTTCAATATGTTATATACTATACAGTATGTGTCTGCCACCCCAGCAAACACACATGACCAGTGACAGTGAATGATTGGTATCAAATGGCCAGCTTATTCCAAAGTCCTGGCAAGTTTAACCACATCAAAATAAACCCTACCCTTTCCTCCTTAAGTTTATGTGTATTTTATTACCCCCAGTAGAATTCACTCATAATCCACAGCCTTTATCAACACCGTAAGACCTGTGGGACATTTTTACAGGGGTGTCAGATCTCAATTAAGCTGCAAACAAGCCATAATCCTGGTATATATTTTACAAGATGTGACATCAAAATGACACTTTGAAAATGCGGCATCCCTTGACTCATTCAGGACAGAAGTCTTCATTTACTGTCAGTAAAATTTGTATCAAAGGGGTATACTGAGTATTCTTATCTTTTAAATTAGGGGGTTCTGATTTAAAATATCTGACAATCATAATAGAATATAATATCTGCTCATAATTTGTGATATTCTGACCTTTTTTATTTGTTTCACACATTGTATTAGCAATGCAAATTTGAAAGAATTACAAAGAGCATATCCCTTGGGTTCATCACTGAATGAGTTAATTTTGTCATATATCAACATTGGCTGCATTGATTGAATGGCTATGTCTGTTTGGTAATTTAATCATAAGTTAATGTTTTCTTTCCTGACACCAGTCAGTTCCATGGCTCTTAAAGAAAACATTTTGGGCTACATTATTTATATACAATTACACAGTCCAGGGAATGCTCAAGATCCCTGCTCATGCATTCTATCATTAAAGTGTGTGTGTCTCAACACACACTTTTCTTTCTTTCTTTCTTTCTTTCTTTCTTTCTTTCTTTCTTTCTTTCTTTCTTTCTTTCTGTCTGTCTGTCGTCCTTTCTTTCTTTCTTTCTTTCTTTCTTTTTCTTTCTCCCTCCCTTCCTTCCTTCCTTCCTTCCTTCTCTCTTTCTTTCTTTCTTTCTGAATTTGAAATTTTCAATCTTGAATATCTTCAACAGTATAATAGAGATGTCATTCCAACTTCTACTAGAGGGTTGTTGACCATTGGCACCTAATCACCTAATGAATTAAAAATAAAAGTTGTAGCAATTTAAATTATGTAAAAAAGCACCATTAGAAATTTTAAATCTTGAATAACTTCAAAGCTATAATAGACAGAGATGCCATTCCAACTTCTACTCCTGTTTTATGGAATAGTTGTACATTGCCATACCAATATGCTTTGAAGACACACACACTGATTTGCTAGCAAATCATCTTTCCTAGTTTCTGTATGCAATGGGAGCACTGGAAAGCGAAAGCTTCATCTTTAACTAATTTTGTTACACCATATTTACATAGTTATATTTATTCATATCTATTTTTATTTCATTTTTTATTCATTAAGATTTCGAAATATCTATACATATTATTTACAGCCAATCTTTACAACTAATTTTCTTTTACAGGTATTAATTATTTATACATGTATTCTCCCTCCCCCTCCTCCTGTGTTAGGGTCCACTATGGAAATTAGCAATTGTTAAGGCTTTTGCTTTCTAGTGCTCCCTTTTCATAGGTACATAGTACTTGCCCCACTACAGCCAATTAAATGCTATGGTACAGGCTGTGTCCCAGTGTTCCTACTGGGTCTATTTTGTGCTTAGTTGTATGTGTGCCAAATATTATTTTACTGTGATACTGTGATCATTCTGTAACATATTTTTATGTGATTTGTTTTTGTTTTTTATTATGTACATATGAATAAAATCAAATCAATCTATCAATAAAATTAATCAATCAAACTGGACCAGATGACTCTTCAGCCAGCAGCCAACAATATCACCGCCAAAATTGCGCATGACACTTCCGTTGTATTCGATCGTGTGAGAACCTAATTTTATACTCAAGCTGTCCCTAAAGCTTCGTGCAGGGTTTTTCAAGATTACGCAAAAAGTGTATATATATATATATATATATATATATATATATATATATATATATATATATATATATATATATATATATATATATATATATATATATATATATATATATATATATATATATATATTGGGAGATTTGTTTCTATGGTAACTAAACTTGCTGAATGATACGATTAGAACATAATCAAAGCATTTTAGTGGACGAAACTAATAGATCAACCAGCAAGTTTTATACAGAAAGTTTAAAAGTTGATTTCATGTATTTTGAAAGTAAATTCTGTTTGGATAAATTCAGTCAGGACTCACTTAAATTTAAAGAGGGACATGAACAGCTCGGGATGTTATTCACCAATATTACTTGGTAGATAAAAATAGACAGAAAATGATGGTCTGATAAGTATCAATCGTGTGAGACCTGGCCCAGCTAAATTCCCCCTGCCCTCCACATACACACACTTCCCATATATAAGTTTAAACTACGTCAAATTAGAGTAAATGGAATTTGTATTGTGCTACGATAATAAACCATCATGAATTTGGAATTTGGTGCAATGGTCAAGAAAATAATGCAATCGCTCCTCGACCCTCGGACGCTCCCAAAGTAGGGTTTTGTAGATGATGTATACTGAACAACTCTCACACAGCATTACCATAGAGAGAGTATATATTGTCTAGCATGCCCTGGCCAAGCTGATATTCTGGAGACTTGGCCAAAATGGCACAGATCCAGTGTATCATGTATATCAGTTCATCTTGGCTGTAGTAAAAGATCAACTGCCTCTTGGACTTATCATTTGAATACCACAAGGACAACTAAATTTATAAAAGAGCACACACACACTCACACACACACACACACACACACACACACATACACTAAACAAAATGAATAGATATATTACTTATGCACTTTACAATTGTGTCTCCTAAAAATCTTTTGTCCTGACTTACCTGTATGTGGTTAATAAAAAATAAACTTTATGCATTGTCGGCACATCATAATTGTAAGTAACGTTAGCCTAGGGCTAACAACAACCGACTAGGTTAACAAATATAAAGGAATGTGAGAGTAGTCTTTCATACAAAATGTATCATTCAATCTTAAAATTAGTACAGAC
>OZ026626.1:55877142-55897142 GCA_964020975.1 Hermodice carunculata
CGAGGTAATAAATACTATATAACATTTTCGTATAGCTGCTAAAACTAAAAAAGGTAATTATCAGATATCAGGTATCACCCAGTCTTAGGTGGTGATTTATAAAAGCAGCGGAATTGCAGGATAAAATAACATGCAGCATAATGAAAGAATTAAAACACAGTAGATCAAAGAAGTGTGGTATGTTTACTTTAAGGTCTAAATTGCCAAAAGACAGACAACAGATATCCCAATAGCGGCAGTCTACTAAAAAGGTTAGCTACCACATACCACATAATTACATTTGCTGTCAAAGTTCAATACTGATACCAATCTTTTTAACTCCAAAGCACTTATTGAACCTTTGATTTTATTAGGCAAACTGTTCCAGAAAGATACCTGATACATTTTTTCCAAATATAATATTATTGAAATTTGCCTGTCCGAGATATCTGATTTTGCGCATGTTTGTATTTGATTCCAGTTCTTTAAACATATCCTGCATAAATAGGTCCTTGCCCATTGAGGGCTTAAAACCATCAGTAGTCAAGATGTGTAATCTACTTATGGAAAGATTGTTCATGTCAGCCTTCTTTAAAGGGAGGCAGTAATCAGTTTTGTAATCATCGAAAACATAGCGCAAGCCTCTTCCTTGAATTAATTCCATTTTCTCTGTTAAAGGGGCTCCACAATGCTGCCATACCAGAGGGCAGTAATTGAAATTTGACAACAAAAAGGATTTAAAGATTATCATGCAACATCCCCTCTAAAACATATACAACCCCCCCCCCCTTCCAACATGTACATCAGATACAAATAATTGGTTTAAATTTAGTTGGAGAATGTTGTACATCAGAATAACATCATCAGTTTGGAATTTGGTACAGTGACCAAAGTTTGATGTGGTCTCTCTCCTGTCCCTCGGACGCGCCCTGCGCAGTCACTCCATATAAGGAGTGAATCTTCTGACCAGAGCTTTCACCACCACCTAGATGTGGAAAAAATACTGAAAACCGCGAGAAAATAGCTACTCTATTCTATGACTTGGGCTCAGTTGCTGGACATCTCTGTGCAACTTGATGTTACCACTTCTGGAATAAAAAAAAAACACATCTGAAAATAGCCCAAAGGCCTCAGCCTGTGAATTGGAGATCAACAAGGAAAAGAAGAAAGAAAAGAAGAAAAACAAATAACTATGTAAAAGTTGGTGGCGAAAAGGATGTTCCTAGCCTCTTAACTATTGAAACAAACAAGCAGCAAATAAAAGACACTGTAATATGAATGGCATAGGCTTATATCACCCTTGATTTGGCACGCCAGCACAGGTAAATGGTGTTTCTTGCTTATATATATTTTATGGGTGATTTCTTGGTCTTAACTTTCGATTAGGAGTGTGATGAATGCCACAAATAAATGCCATCAGCGCCGGCATGTGAAGGCTAATCAACAATCGTACTGCAGCATGGAATGTCTGGATAGAAGTTTATGGTCCGGTAGGCTAAAACAGCTCCCTGACGACTGGGACGAGAAATCAACAGTTAATGAATCCTGCACATCCAATTAATACGGGACTCCATCCAGATGAGTCAGCGTTATACTTGATCACACACTAATTGGAAACAACCTATGGAGATAGAATCCTGTGAACTTGATGAAATGACAGAACTTTTATTAACCCTGAGGCCCTTCAGAGGCACCTCTGCAGAAGACAGTATGCGCTTCTATAGCCTACATAAAGTTTAAGAAAATGGATGAGGCCCAGCAAATTGGAACATTTCCATAACTTTTAAGAGATGGGGCCATGATCTGATTCGATAACTTGTTCACAGATGAGAAAAGCTCCACAGCCAATCTCGCAAAAGCATTTGCTGATTGCTATATGGGCCACAAACTGTTAAACTCACAAATAATACCAAATGGTGGCTGAACTGTTCCAAAGAACCCAAAAAGCGGCGATAAGGGCCTTGATTAAACATCAGTAAAATGAGACGCAGAGCAGCATTACTCGATTTGCCAGAAGAACAAATATTGTAAGCTATCTTGCATGGATTGACAGACAATCTATGTCCATTTGTGCTGCAACATGATCATCAAGATCTCGCTGCCCTGAAAAGTATGCAAAAAATTATTAGTGATGCAGCTGCCTCAGCTACACCAGGCACAAATGATCCAGTCTTGGCAGTGCTGTTTCCAGCATTTTTGCATAGGCCTACCACAGTGTTGATCACTGTTGCACAGATATGTCTTATTTTGCTACCTAAAATCAAGGCATGTATATTCTGTTCCCAGTAACGAGAGGGAAACAGGGAACATCTACATGAATGTTGAGGTAGAGAATATAGTTGTATGGCAAAGGAAGTGGTGGTTAGCAACATGGGCTGAAGAAACAAGAGGATGGAGGGTTGGAGGGAACAAGAGGCACAGGAAGAACAAAGGGAATGAGAGTAACTTGTGCAATGCGGGTAACAAGAGGTACGAAGGGCGTGAGAGGCACAAAGGGAACCGGGTAACAAGAGGAATAAAGGGAACCGGGTAACAAGAGGAATAAAGGGAACGAGGGTAAAAAGGAATGAAGGGAGGGACCGAAACACGAGGAACAAAGGGAATGAGGGTAACAAGAGGTACAAAGGGTACGACAGAAACAAGAGAAACTTGTTCCTCTTGTTACCCTTGTCTCCCGTACCCTTGTTCCTCGATACCCTTGTGCCCCTCCTTTCTTCTTCTTGTTAGCCTCTATTTCCTTGTGCCCCTTGTTCCACTTGTATTCCCATGAGAGTTATCCTTTTGCCCGAATTGCAATAAGGAAGAGTGATTGGAAGAAAGAAAAGATTTAGAAAGGAGATGGGAGAGATAAGAAGCATTGTCTCCCTTGTGCCCCTTGTTTCTGGGAACGAAATATGGAACCTTTGCTTTCAGGTGGCAGAATAAGCCTTATATGTAGATAGAAATATAGTTGTAAAAGATCTTGCAGTCTCTAAACTGCTTCCTTAATATTTGTTAACGACAATATTATTAAAGATGTTCAATCTGTGATATGCTATTTTATGAGGTCTGTCAACTCCAAAGGTGAAGAATTCAGTAATGTACCAGAACATAGACAAATGTGGTTTGAAAGTAATGCATTTTAAGACACATGTGTGCTTTAAAATTAAGTTGCATTAAACAGTTGCACAGTGTTGGTGAGGTAAAATGGAAATCAGTATTTCAAACTGTATACCATTCATTCAAGTTGCAGATCTTTTCTTGAGTTGATGTGATTTTGATACCATGCATTCAGATTTACTATTATTTTATAAAGAGGTGATAACTACTTCGAAATTATTTCAAAATTATTTTCAACCTAAGTGCTTAAGCCAAATTCATAATGAATTTTTATGTTTAAATCCTTACATTACAATGTATAAGAAAGCAGCTTTTCTTTTTATAAACATTGAAACATGAATGCTATTAGATTTATAAATGATACTGTACATGAGAATGGAGTATTTTCAAATCAAGAAGTTTTAGAAAGAATATTTAACTAGAAGGTTGATTTCTTGGAACACTTATCATAATGCATATCCGTTGGAAACTGTTTTTCGTAGTAAATCAGTTTACTCATTCGAACTATTATTGCTACAAAGATTTATGTTAAATGGTCATTTGAAATTCATAGCTCATATTATTTGTAAGGAATTCTGTTGTTCCATTTTTTTATGGTGAAATGGCTGAATATCTACTTACTTGAAAACTTGTATACCCATGCTTACTATACGTGAAAATGACTAGTCTAAAATATTTACTATGCCTTTCAAAATTATTATGGAAAGTAAAATTCAAGCCTTCCAGATTACACTTTTGCATAGATTTGCTGTCCATAAAGCAAGATCATTTAAAATGTATTAAATAGACTCAGAATTATGTGATACTTGTTTTGAAAAGACATAATTTTACAAACATTCTGGGAATCCCCTAGACTGAGGTTATTTTGGTACAAATTTGAAGAGTGGTGGAAAAATTGTTTTCTAGTAGTCCTATACAGCCATCTGCTGAAATAATAATTTTTGGTTGTTATCTGACAAATTGTTAATATACATGCAATAATTGTATTCTTCAAGCTAAATACTTTATTCATAAACAATTGTGTAACATTTGAACATTTTCTTTCTTATTTAAAGTGTAAGGTTTCCACTGAACAATATACATTGCATTTTGTATGTCCAAGAAAAAGTGATTTGTATAATGAATGGTGGTTTGCTGTTTTTAATAATATAAAGTACTATGCACAAGTACAGCAAATATATTTCAAAAGTTCCTGACTCAGAATGTGTGTATATGTATATGTTTATATATATATATATATATATATATATATATATATATATATATATATATATATATATATATATATGCATATATAAGTATTTTTGATATATCACTAAATTGCAGATATTTCAAATTTTGTACTTTACTGAAGGAAAATGGAGGAGTCCAAAAAAAGCTTTCACATACAAAAACTGGTTGAAAAATTAAGAACAAAATAACAACCCCACCTGTTGAACAATCTAAGGCCGAGGAGTCCCCAGAGTGCCTCTATGTAATTTTGAATGAATTGGCCAAATGGTTTCAGAGATCTTTTAATGATTTTGCCAAAGAAATGAACAAAAAATTCATAGATGGACCAAAAATCACTGCAGCATGACCATTTGAACCAACTTCATAGTGACCCACCCTAGGTACATTCCTACTAAGTTTGAAGTGCATATGTATGAAAGTTTTTTGAGAAGTCAAAAATGTGAATTGTGAAGGGATGAACAACAGATGACAGAAAAAAGGTGACTGGCCATCCTCTAAGCTCAGCTGACTGACAAGTCAGCTGAGCTAAAACTACCACAGTGCTGCACCAAGTGCACAAACTGTGCACAGACCCACCATAGGTACACCTGTGCCAAATGTGATGGGGACCTTGTAAATGACACTGTGGAAGACAGTCAAATGGACAATGCATGGTGAGCGACGGCACAAGCTCTGCTGACTTGTCAATCAACAGAGCTGGGATTCATCCCTCAGAAAATTAAGGTGGAAGGTCTGAAGCTGGCACCTTTGGATAACCGCTAATCACTTTTTCATATTTTTGGATAGTCTGATACTTAAACTACATGCTCTCAAAAACTCAGATGTGTGAACATAAAATTTATATGAGATAATTGATCTCAAATCTTTTGTGTACAATGAAAAGTTTAAACAGTGCCGGACACATGGCTTTGTTTGCATGGGCATGATAATGAACCATGTCATTGTTTACACAGTCATTAGTCCATGACCACTGGAAACCAATTGAGCTATTGACAAGGGTCACTCACAGGGAATTATTAGCCGTAGAGAGAAGAACGGGCAAGTTCAGACTAATCACTACCATTGTTCTGATTAATTTGAAATTCTCTACTGATGTAAAAACAAATTAGCAAAATCCACTTACTGGTCCCCAAATATGGAAAGCCGCATGTGAACCCACACCCAAACAAGCGAAGTGTGGTGTTCCCAAGTTAAAAAAAGTCGAGATTAAAGACACATAAATATACTTTTGTTTAATGACAACATCACAGAGGTAAAGCTACAAGTTTATTTCACAGAACAATTAAAACACAGGACAGAAGAAATGAGTATGTGTCACATTACAGCCATAAATGCATAAGAATTGGCAACTTTTTCTTTCAATGCAATTTTCTTGGAACTGTTTTTTGCTCAACCTCTGCAATTTGTATATCGCCTCGCCAACGTACAAATTGCACTATCACATTAAAATCGACAGAAATTAAAAAAAAATATCATATCCAGGAACAGTTCCCAGGATTTTTTTTTCTGACAACCCATTCCGTGACTTTTGGAGCAATTTATAGAAGGAAAATGAACAACCTGTCAGAACTAAATTAAAAATTTTTTAACTTTTTATTTATGCTATTTCAGGACTAACCATTGAATTCTATCCTGGACATGGATATTTATTTTAAATTTCTTCTGATTTCAACTGGAAAAATTACAAAACAATTTTGTGTGACTTCTGCGCGAAAAATGTGAAAATCTTACCAAGTCAGAAAGAATGCTATAAAATCTAAAAAAAAAAAAAATCCAATCTCGCAAAAAACGCTATGGATACAAATCTATGGATATGTAGTAATCAGAAAATATATAGGTTTAATGTACTTGTGAAAAAATTAAATGGGTAATTGCAATGCCAAGTTGCCAGCTTCACTGCGCACTAGCTTCACAGCTTCCACCTTAAGTAATTCCTTTCATTTGCAGTCTAAAGTACCATGTTTAGCTTCACGTACATAAACTTGGTTCCCTGATGGGGATATTTGACAAAATTAAACTCTCAATGTATTGATATTTGCACTTTTTATTCAAAAACAAAAGAGGACAGAGAATGATATGATAATGCTGTTGGCAAGTTACTCTTTTATTCTCCAGAATCTTTATCTGGTTAAGTTAAGCATACAATAGGCATGGTATCGTATATTCATACAGTAATCGCTTGGTGACAAAAACAGTCACATATACACATGTACTTAACATGTATATGAGTTATGTAATATTTATTCAACAGGATTACATGTACCTTAAATAAGTTATTGCTTGCTTAGTAGCAACTGATATGTAGACCATTCTTTATAAATATATAAGTATGTTGCTGGGGTAGGCAAGTCCAATTTGCGGCGGTCATCGCTGTGGCAAAGTAGATGTATTTGATCTTAAATTTGTCATGAGAAGGATCTTGCTTTGCCCATTCCTCAATGGTATTGTGTTAATTTGTGGCACAAGATGTGATCCTGTGGGCCACTAATGTGTCAGTCTTGAGGTCATCTGTAAAACGTGACATCAAAACTATGCTATAGTAGCATCACAATAAATAAATAGCAAAATAAATGATCCGTGAGACTCCATCTTAAAAGCACCTTTAGATAATCTCTTTCTTCAGACACATGGACACACATACAAACACTTTCAACATGAACGCATCAGTACAATATTTATGGCCGGCTAAGTCTGTTGATATTTTCATCGATTATTTCAAACAAGTACCCATATTTGTTGCTACGGTGACAGAGTTCACCAGCTGTCTCTCCGGCCCCATTTCGAAGAGTACCATTTATTGAGTCGTTCATGAGTAGTAGTTCCAGGGTGTGTGGATTTTCGGCTGTATAGGCAGCCAGGTGTAGAGCTGTCTGACCGCCATTGGTTTGGGCGTTAATATCGGCACCATTGTGCAAGAGCATTTCTGCAGCCTCAGTTTGGTTCCAGTTACATGCACTGTGTAAGGGCTGCCATCCATCTGCTGTTCGAGCCTTCACATCAGCGCCCTCTTCCAGCAAAAACTGCAACACAGAATAAAAGACATGAATCAAATTAATGTACAGTGGAGCCTGTACTAGGGAATCACCCCTACGAATCACAAAACTGTGCTCAGTCAAAGAAGGTTGTTTTACAAATAAGTGCAGTGGTCGCAGCCTTGGAAGACTGACCCTTGGAAAGACAAAATTTAATCTTTCAAAATAGGGGATCTTTCATACGAGGTACACACAAAATGAAAATCACCTATCAAATTATCCAGGAAGGACTGTTTGCAGTAGCCTCTGGAGAGTGGTCTTACTAGAGGGAGACAATGTATTGACTACCTGAAAATTACTCAGCAATGTGTCCCGATTGGTGGTTTAGCAAGACAGAGTTGTCCATCATAGACAGACAGCTGTGAGAATGACCACACGAGCAAGAGGAAATTGGACAGGAAACACAGATATGAAAGGTTGTCTCCCGTCAGCAATCAGACGAACTGACATTGTCCGTACATGTATATCAAAGAACTGGTTTTCATAGCACTGACCAAGATACCGGATAAGTATAGAGCAACTGCTAGTTTACATGTTCTCTTTCAATGTGATATGCAAAAGGGAACCAAATAATACTACATAGTTTTTTTTTTTTTTGTTTTTACTTACACCTACTCTTACTTTCTGCTGTGTTTTGATCAATTCGTTGAAGAAGTGACATCTATCATGTTACCTTTAACTGGGACTTTATTTTTATTTTATGGGTGTGTGTGTTCAATGTAAGAAGAGTGTAGGAATGTGCCTGAACTGGAGTATATACATATGCATAGTAAATCACAGTCAGAAATGGCTTTTCCTGTCCTGCAATTTTTAGCTCTGCCATCTTGCAGAGCTTATGAAATCTGTTTGCGTTCGTCATCTATCTTTCTGTTGTAAACTTTCAACATTTTTGACTTCTCAAAAAACCAATGTTGTGGAATGTTTTGATTTTGTACAGGTGGTTCTCTGCCACGTTTGCAAAGGAAATGATGAATGCAATCATTTTCCTATTTTTTTTAATTTTGGAATTAACTGTTTGAAAAAAAAAATCAAATTTCTTATCAGAAACTACCAGGCTAGTTGCTTTGATATTATGAAGTGTCACCTGGGATCATGTAGTTCACATTTTGGCCACCTGGAGGAGCTGCAGTTTTGTTTGTTTGTTTTTGCTTTAATAAATTTTTGTCTGTTAGGGCTATTTTGACTTCTCCATAATGGCTGCACAGAATTCTATGAAATTTTATCAGAGTATACATAATCTGAGTTAATAGATGATGAAACTTTGTGAAAATTATGACATGGTAATTTTTGTCCAAGCTATGGGGTATTAAACTTTGGGACTACCTGTACATATTGGTAATCACTATGACTGCACATGCACATACATGTTGCAATATGGTGTATGTATTATAATTTTGTCAAAATGATGTCATAGGATGCTTTGATTTTACTGGCAGATGTTTCCCATGTGAGTCTCTACCATCTACATGAAGATGGTGTTGCAAAGGCCTATGGTTACTATTAAAGTGTAATAGGAAAGTAACCCTATGGGGCTTCTTTTGGTGTTACTTATGTTGACCTTGAGTGGCCTTGAAAGGTCAAACTGACATGTTGGCTAATATCTTTACAATGGTGGGTCCTGGGCCTACGGTTGCTATTAATCAATGAAAGGAAAGTGCCTTCTGTGTAGTATGGAGTTTCTTTCAGGACGTGTGACTTTGACTTTGAATGACCTTGAAGGGTCATATAGACATAGTGGCATATATCTTGGTAATATCAAACTTTCGTTCACCTGTTGTTCAGCAGTGACACAGTACACATAAACAGCACTTCCAGACTCTCCAGATTCCAGTTGCTGAGCACAGGATTATTGTGATACTTTTGTTATTTAGAATACATACCGTTTCTTTACCATGTAGCTTTTGGCATATGATAGCTTTCAGTTGTAACAAGTTGTGCAACGGTACATAGACTTAAAACAAAATAAAGCAAAAACAAAAAACAAACAAACAAACCCCAAACATTCCATTGAGGGTAAATAGTGATAATTTATAATTACTGTATGTCTGAATTTTTTCCAGGTCAGAAAACAGACAGGGGTTGGGGGGTGGAGGGGATACCAAAAATGAATAATTAATATGCAGGGCCCACAGCATATGTAAACCTCACCTCAATAACATGGAGGTGTCCATTGTAAGATGCCCTGTGAAGTGGTGTGTAGCCATCAGCATCTGTGGCCTGGATGAGGCTTTTGTCCCTGCATAGCATCTCCTTCACAACCTCCAAGTTACCATTTTCTGCAGCCCATAGGGTCCTAATGACTGGATCATCTGCACAAAATAACATCTATGTACATACTTGAAAGAAGGGGGTAAAGGGCTGATATACTGGGCATTTTTATTTACTGTGCTTGCATTCTCGAAGCCTCCTTATTTTCTGTACTTTATATCTGCCACTATTTCTAAATTTTCTTATTTCCCATACCTGGTACTAGGGCAAAATTATTACCTGTACCAGCATAATGGACCCCCCCCCCCCCCCCAGCCCCCTTCTTGAAAACTAGAAAGGGCCAGCTTTGTAGCTGGCATTCAAGATTTATATGGAGAGACTCGACATGGGACCCAACATATCCCATACCGCCACTGTACCTCACACATGACCTTCTCAACAAGGAAATAGACCAATATTAACAGGGCAGGAAAATTTGTTTTGAAACTACTTGTCTGTAGGACAAGTGACACAAAATTGTCACTTGTCCTCCCTCATAATATCACTTGTGCTAATGGAGTGTACCTAAGTTTTGGTTTAAAAAAGCATGTTTTAATGTAAAAATCATCAGATCATACAGTGAGTTTATGTGTTTGTTATGCCCACAGAATTTGAAATTTAACAGATTATGAATTTTGCTGATAAAAATTACTTGTCCAAGGGACAAATGAAATTTTGAAAGTCACTTGTCCTCAAAAGGGTTTCACTTGTCCTGGACAATAGGATCATAGGAATTTTTTCACACCCTGATTGAACAGGCTTGATACAGTGTGGCATCTTATCAGTGCCCCTTATGAGTCAAAGCAGAGATTTTATCAATAGTTTTGTTGGTAAAGGACATTCAGATCAGAAATAGATCTTTGTTTAGGGATTATTTTGAGGACCCTAATTTGGTCTACACACCTTGGCTTAAAAATTAATATGGTCCATATTGTCATTCAAGGAAAATAAAAATGTTTGAATTGAGCAGTGATCACCTCACATCAAACAGATGGCTGAGTACTCTTGCAAATCAAATGAGACCTTCTTTATTTGATAGAGTATTGGCAAAATCTCTATAGCATGGATAATTTTGAATTAATCAACCTGATTTGTTGTTAAACACTTTCCCTGCATCTAGTGTCCAATCATGAAGATACCCAGCTGTTGATCATGCAGCCAGAAGGTGCACGTGTGTTTTGCATGTTCCACAGCACTATGGGCATGACCAGGTCATTGACATTAACCCTTAAAGTGCTTATCACTGCTATAAATGTAGTTGTTTTCTCATTACCATTAAACATATAATGGTTAAAAGATTAAAATTCCTCATGATTACACCTTTCATTCAGATACATGTACCAGCAAGCCTAATCTAAAGCAAAAAGTAGTCTAGTCAACAGCTTTCCTCGCGACACTTTGTGCCTAACGCACGCAAAGTGTCCCAAGGAGAGCTGTTGACTCAATCTTAAATCAGCACTTTAAGGGTCAACTGCTAAGTCGAATGAAGGCCTTCTTTCCTGGCCACCTGTCTGTTTGCCCTACAAACTCTGTGCACCTTTCTGGATTCCGTAGCAACATGTTTTATGATTAAATTCAATTTTTACCATGACTTTGGGAAAAAATAACCGGAGGGAAGGACTTACCCCCAGGCTACCCTGGTATTACAAACCACTTAGTACACTTTATAAATGTATCCTTACTCTGTATTTGTTCCTCAGTGGGCTCGTCAATGTCATTTTCATCCATCTCCCAGTAGCTGACAAATTTACTTGGATCTCCCTTCTTGGCCTTCAGTACCTTTACACAAGTATAGAGACAAGATTGATTAAGCATATACATGTACCAGGTATGTGTTCTTCAAATAAGATTCAAATTTATTCATGGATTCTGTTGATAGCAACTAAACCAAACTAAAATTACATGTATATTTCTGTGCATCCTAAATAAAGTATAAAATGTGCCTTCATACAGCAATTCTAGTCTTCTAGCAGACAGTGTGGTCAGAGGCATGTTACCACATCCAAATGAGGGAGTGTCCTGAAACTGTCCAATTAGAATGCTTGAGATATGTTACCCTGGCAACATTCAACACATGAATTTCCCAAGGGAAGATACAGCCTCCTAATTGAAATACATTGTAGTGAATCTCAGAATATCCCTTATTTGTTATGAGCCAATGAGAATGCTCCTTTTTTGTTACCCCAACAACCTGCCACACTATCCTTCAGAAACCGTGGCTACTCGGGGGGTTGGCCATTCCGGCTGACAAAATTCTGCACTATGATGCACTAAGAAGAGATTTGTCCATGTTGACTACTGAAAATTAGGGTTGGATTTTGCAAGCAGGCTACATGTTTGTATAGCCTCCATGGTTATTGTTACTATCTCTGTATCACGATACTTTTTGGTACAGAGCCATGTGCCATGTTATGTCATGAGAGAGTATGAAGTGATCAGACTCCTTGAATTTACATGCAACAGTCAGTATCACAGCCCCTGTGCTGGTGTTTTGATATATCATTCTGCCGTGTCTACATACACCAGCATTTGAATGGATGATGTAGGCTTTAAAATGTGTTTTATTGGCTGTTCATCTCCATACAGGGATGAATTGCTTAGGCCTAACTCTCTTCATATAAAATTCATAAGTTATGGTACAATTTAAGTTTTTTATTGTATCGTGAAAATTTGATGACATAATATACGGTTCGGTACAAGGTTAGTACCACGGTATTTCGACATATCATCCCAACGCTACTGAAAATTAGACATTATGGAGATTGGTACTTAGGATACATACCCGGTAGATCACCCTATGCCCAATTCAGTATTCTTGCCAACATGGATCCTTCTCCAGCCTACATCCTCCCAAGACACTAACAGTCTCGGGAGAAGACTGGCTCTCTAGAGATCCATATATAGGCAAGGATACTGAATTGGACATAGGATACGAACCTCTAATAATTATATCTGCATAAAGCTTCATGAAAATTATGTACCCTAAATCTGGTGGTAAAATGAGGAAGGGCTTGACAGGGCAAGTTCACTGGGCTTGGAAATATGGTGATAGGGGGGTAGGGGGACTGTATCTAAATCAAGTAATTAAACAGGTCTTAACGGGCGTCATATGATGAGACTATCATTTGGAATAACACTAGATCATACATGTACTCGTACCCTGTTTAAAAAGAATCCATGTATGCCTTTTAATTTATAATCAAAATAATTCATTAATGTACTTTAAATATCTATGATGAGTGCGACTTAATACATCGATGGCTCCACCATGACTCCACACATCACAGACTTTTGTCTGTATAATAGTCCTCTTGTGGTACATTGTTACATGTGCACAAGTTAAGACGTAATGACCATAGTCCCCCCAAAAACAAAACACTCTTCATGAAATGTATTCCCTCTGTAACCTTGAAAAGGTAGGTCAAGGTCATCCAGATCGTGCAATATAAAACTTCTAAGTATGATACCCATCTGTGGTATATTTGGTATCATAAAGACTTATTAATGTTACAGACACGTAAATATCACAGGAACTTTTCTGGTGAACTCAGCAGGTTGAAAAGTCAGGAGAACCAAATGGCAATTTTGCATTTTCAATAACAGTGCTCAGTATTGTCCACATCATTGATCATTGGACAGATGTATCCATAAACACACTGGGCTTCTTTGTACCAGTCCTGCAATAGTAGTATGAACTTTACACATCAAACACACACACACATACCTGTTCCATTACCTCTTGGCTTATCTCTAATCCATTTTCTCCCATGAAGAAAGGTTCAAATTGGCTCTCCACATCCTCCTCAATGTCAGCCAAGGCACCTAGACAACAAACAATAACGTTATGACCCGTCTTTAGACAACATGCCAAAAATCTTGACAATGGAGGTACACATACGCAGAGAAAATACAGGATGACCAGTTGTAAACAGGTATATGTCCATCAGAAAATTTGAGACTATACTCAGAATTTTTATACATAGGAATGTGTTTTGTCATACTGTAAATTGCTTTAATTTTGCTGTATTCTTATTTTTGCTTATTTTGCTGATGGCACAAAACTGTGAAAATAAAAACAGAGTGAAATAGTATTTTAACATTGTTGGAATGGGAATTATGTCCAAAAAAGTAAAGTTAAAACAACAGTGAAATGTCAAAAATACAAAAACCGTGAAAATGTATTTGAAAATAAAGCAATTTACAGTATTGCATTGGCATTAACCATGTTAACACTTGCATTTCCACTGCACTCCAAGTCAGATTTAAATTTGTACTTTTATCTATTACAAAATCACCTCTCCCAACTTTACAGGCCTGGTGACCTATGAAAAATAGGTCATGGTCACTGATATTACATAACATATTAGTATTGGACATATCTAAAAATCCTATAAATTTTGGCACATCTAATTCAATTCTTTTTTGAGATATGGAATTTTAAATCTTTCAAGACATTGTAACAGATAATTTCTGTCAAAGTATAGGTGGCACCACTAGTATCATATGCAACTCAGATTTTGACCTCCTCCATAATCCCACCACATTTCATGAAGATCTATAAAAAATTGAGGATGCTGGACTGGTCACAAGATTTTCACATTTTGAGCCATATGTTAACAAATAACGTAGGTGGCACCCCGAACATTAAAGACAATGTACATATTCATATACTTTATAAGTCCTAAAAGTTATATGGGCCTAACTAAAAAACTGTGAGGTGCAGAGCATATACAAGAGGACCCCTATTATCAACTGACTATGTGACCTTGACTTTCGACTCAAATAAAAAAAAAATGTTATTCAAAATGTGCAGCTCACTTAAAGCTCTTGATTCATGGTCTGTTTGTTCAAATCAGGTAAAAACTTTTTGAGTTATTGAAGAAAGACAGTTAACTTGGACAAGTGCCAAGCTCCATAATCTTTGGGTCACGGTGACCCAAAAAGTAGGTCACCAAGTATAATGTTATGTACAATGTACTCAAGTGCAACTTTGATTCTGGAGGCTCATTTTTTTTTACATCGATGTCCAAGCCACACCCTGCCATTACAACAACACCTTTCAACATTACAGACCTGGTGACCTACATGTAATAAAAATAATTTGTCAAGGTCACTGATATTATATAACATATTAGCACTGGACATGATCTATACTAGTTATAAATCTAGCATGTCTAATTCAATTATTTTTTGAGATCTGGAATTTTACATCTTTCATCACATTTTGGCTCCTTATTTCCATCAGTATCAGCCCCCACAATCCCGCTTATTTCAGGAACATCTATCAAATATTAAGAATGCTGAGTGCTCACAAGATTTTCAAATCTTTCTTGACCCATATATTACATAATACTGTGGGTGGGCCACCAATAATGAACTCAACCTGTTTTTTCATACACTTGACAAGTCCTGAAAATTACATGGGGCTATCTTGAAAACTGTGGACTGTATTGCCCTCACAAGCAAAAGTTTGCAGACGGACGGATGGACAGACAGACATGAACTCATGATCCCATGAGCTCTGTGACCTTTGGTCACCTGAGCTAAGAACTACAAGGATAAGCAGCTCTTCTGATTATGGTTGCTCAAATCCACAGCCACAGCTGACCTGGTTCAAACAAGAGGTCCATGGGCCTTATATGCTCTGTTGACATGTAGTCAGATGACCATCACAAAATTTTCATTTCCTGTGACCTGAGAGACAGTGCTCAAAAGTAGTTCAAAGTCATTCACATTCTACAGTGTCAAACTTCCACATGATACACATTTTGGGTACATTTTGCATCACTGAATTTATTCTTTCTCAACATATTGAATTAAATATCCTTTAAACAAAGGGTTTAACGACCTTGCAAATTGGTCAAGGTCACCAAAATTTTAAAAAGTTTGACATTAACCTTCTGGTAATACTAAAACTAGCCGCCACGTCTTAAATGTGATACCAAACAGGGCCATAGCCTCGGGGTCCAATTGGTCCAATTGGTCAGACCAATATTTAGAGGAATATCATAAAAGCAAAATTAATATAGGCCTACAGAAATTTGCTTAGAATTTCCAATTTTTTTTAATTTGGCCTGACCAACTTTAAATTAGAGGCCACAGTACATACTTCCAAAAGGCCCTGGTTGGCAGTATATCCAGTGTTAACTCATGCCACCATGGTTTTTAGCTCTGATGACCATAGATTGCAGAGTTTATAGATGCATGTCTGCCCATCTGTCACTCCATCAATCAGTCTGTTCATCCGTAAAATTTTGCTTGTGAATGCCAATTACAGTCAACAGTTTCAGTGTTAGCCCCATGTAACTTTCAGGACTGTTCAAGTATGTCAAAATCTAGGCCGACTTCGATATTGGTGGTGCCAACTACAGTATTTGTTTGGGCCAAAATAGAAAGCATTTAGAATGCTGCTTTTGAAAAGTTTTTCATCATTTCGAAACTTGGTGGGAAGATCAGCCAGGCAAAACGACAAACACACTTTGAAATTTGGTGACACCATCTACAGTACTACAGAAGATAATGCACCAAAAGGTGTTGTAAACATATTTAGTTCATTATGTTGAGAAAGAATAAAGCTGGGGATACCAAATGTAAGTTACACATGTGTATTACAAATATGTTGCATAATATGGATGACCTTGACCTACTTCGTCAAGGTCAAGGAAGGAGGCATTTCAGGAAATGATTTTTTTTCTTATGGTCACCACATCTGAACTTGTGCACATGTATCAATGTACATGTACCAGTCCTTACACATTGTACACAAAATTCAATCACATGTGGAGTGATGGTGGCACTGTTCAATGTTGCGAGTGTCAGTGTTCCAGCTAGTCAAGTTTCATAGCGTATGTGTAAGAACTTTGCCAGAGATGTGAACAGCTGAAGTCACCTGAACACCCACGCACCATGATCTGGACACAGAACAGATTAGGCCATGGAGCTGGACAGACACTTTTGTATATATGTTTAACCTGTTGCCAGCCCTGTGACCAGCATCACAATAATATTGGACCCTGTCTCTTGTGTAATGAGACCCCGGGAATGATTCCTGAAGATGTCCATGTATACATGACTGTGATTTTCATTGACTAAGAAGGTACTTCAATTTACAACAGCACCACAGGTGGTATGACGTGGATCCAGCATTACAGGAAAATAATCATTTACAAGTACATTATCTGATTCCCAAGGTACAATAGCACAAGAAATACCATTCAAATCCTGAGTCATACACAGAACATGACCATTCCAGGCTCCAGCTATCATTCCTGTTACCATGGCAAGAGAATTTGACTATCACTGGTATACTATTTCTTATGAAATTTTCTGCCACAGAAAGCCCAGCATTAAATTTATCACATACTTAGTATTTTACTGGCACAGTTATGGCATATTGATCAACAACTCATTACATAAAGAACTTGTAAAAAGTATTGTGACAGAGAACTTGTAAGAAGTATTGTGACTGAAAACTTTGACAACAGAGGATTCTACATGTAATAAGTACATTGTACATATTCTTGTCACTGACGGTGTACAGACTTTGAGCTCTTGATACAAATGTATGTAAAGAAATAATTTCATAAAATGCTTATTGTCAAAACTTGTTTCCATGTGTATCATGTGTGGAAAAGCTAATGACTGAATACAGGCAAGGATGCATGATAGAGAGAGTTCATAAATATCATTACTACTAGGTAAAAAAAAAAACACTCAAAATAGGTCCTCAAGATTTATACTGCCATTCCCTTCATCCTAAATCCAAGATCTGGCTACAATGTTCACTAGGAGAAGTATCAAAGTTCCAAATACTGTTATTCCCAGCCCCTTGACCCAGCCTGAATGTGGTGTGTGGATGGCTATGACCCAGTAAATGGTGTGAACAACCTCAGCCTCACCAGTTGACCACATAGTTTATTTAGCACTTTGATGAAGGGCTGGTTCAGTGCACCTGTGTGTCCCTGATTTGATTTGATTTGACTTTATTTGGTGCTAGTCATAAAATACAGTAGACAATACATAAAATCAAAACAATAAACAGAAATTAAGACATTGACAAATATACGACTTAAGTAAAAACATAATACATACAATATCACAGAACTCAAATCACGTGTTACAAAATAACATAATGATGAAATTAAAGTAAATACAATCACCGAACTCAAGACATACATGTGACACAGTAAACAGACAGATGGTAAAAACCATAGCAGACAATAGGTTCATATTCAGGCTAAAATCACATTATATAACAAAAATTTTGACCAGCACCAGGATAACCCAAGAAAGCCAGTTTGACCTGGCTTATTTCCATTGGGGTCCTTGTTTAAAAAAATAAATAAAGTAAATAAATAAATAATTAATAGAGTTTATATGTGTATATAAATTGCAGGTATGTTGTAAATAAATTTAAAAACTAAATGACAGCACCTTCATTCTATGTTACAGCAGATTAGCACCTTTGTTCAAGTTACAATACTCAGATAGAAGCCTTAAAAATATATGTAAAGATCATTTTCAGATGATGAAGCCTTCTCTGAGAGGAATGAATTTACTCGCCTTTTAAAATTTTTTATATTATCGATAGATTTTATTTCCGCAGGGAGTCCGTTCCAGTCATTGATTGCTGTAACAAAGAATGAATTTTTGGTTGCCCCTTTTGCCATAGGTACAAAAAAGTTTTTGTTTTGGCCTCTTGTGTTGTAACCATGTCGTTCACTGATTTTTGTGAAATCGTGTTGCATGTATGCTGGGGCATTTCCGTGATAAATTTTTAAAACATGGTTGAGTCTTAGTTGACGTACACGGTCTTCAACATTCAGCGAGTGAATGGTATTAAGTTCTTTTTGACCAATGTGGTCACGTTGATTTAAATTCAAGATAAACCTGAACTTTGTTCTGGGATATTTGAAGTTTTTTCTGAAGTGTTTTATTGAGACCTGAAAACCAAGAGGAACAAGAATAATCGAAATGACATTGTATTAGTGCTGATGAAAGAATTTTCCTAGTTTTCTGATTGATAGATGCCGCATGTCTATAAAGGAATTTCAAACGTGAATTTGCTTTTTTTATGATGTTATTAACCATGGGTTCTCCTGACAATTCTTCGTCTAATGTGGCACCTAAATATGTAACAGCCTTTGTCTGGTTAATCTTAGTACCATTGCAGGAGACTGCGAATTCTTTTACCTGTTTCAGCTTTCTCTTTGAGCCAAAGATGATCGACTCTGTTTTACCTAGATGAAGTGAAAGCTTGTTGTCCGCCAACCATTCTTTACATGATTCAAGTTCCCGACTAAGATTTTGGGCAATGGCATAAGGGTATTTACCTGGCATTAACAGTGCACTGTCATCGGCATATAACAAGATTTTGCACTGTACGCTTATGGGCATGTCGTTGATATAACACAAGAACAACAGCGGCCCTAAAATACTCCCCTGGGGAACTCCGCACTGGACCAGCAGAGGCTCTGATTCAACTCCATTTATTGACACTGATTGCATTCTATTGCCTAAGTAAGCTTTAAACCAGTCAACTGATTCGACACCCATTGCTTCTAATTTCTTATAAAGAATGGCATGATCCACAGTGTCAAACGCCTTTTGTAAATCCAAAAGGACCATGCCGACATAGTTTCCTTTTGATATTTCTTTACGTATAAAATCTGTAAGGTGTATCAGGCAGGTGTCTGTTGAATAAGAGCCCCTGAAACCGGACTGGAAATCATACAGTAGGTTATTTCTTACAAGGTGGGACTCCAGTTGGGTGAATACAGCCCTCTCCAGAATTTTGGAGATGGTGGTAAGAATACTTACTGGTCTGTAATTCCCAACTTCCTGTTTACTGTTTTTCTTATAAAGGGGTATAACTCTTGCAGCCTTGAAATCTTCCGGTACTATGTTAGTGGAAATTGACAGATTGACAATATGGGTGATGGGGGTTTTCAAATAATCTGCCCCGTCTTTAAGGAATTTAAAAGGGGTGTTATCTAGTCCAACGCTTTTATAAGGGTTAATTCCTTTAGTACGAAGGACTCATTTACTTTCTTTAGGTTGAATTTTTGTGGGGCAACGTCCTGATAATATTCTTTGAAAAATGTGGAATCTGTACCAAATTTCTGGGTTGCTAAGGGGAGTTTAGAGACTAATTTCTCAGCTATTGTGGTGAAGAATTCATTGAATTGGGAAGCTACTTTGTCAGAGTCGAAACATAACTGGCCGTCTATATCTAAGACAATGTGGGATTGGGATTTTACCTTTTGACTATAACCCATTGATTTCAAGTGCTGCCATAACTTTTTAGGATTGTTTTTATTCTCTTCAATTTTATTCGAGAAATATTCAGATTAAGCTTTCTTTATTTCTCGCTGAACCTGGTTTCTGATTTTACAATATTTCTTATAGTGT